>CATQJA010002580.1:0-37500 GCA_958295435.1 Mesorhabditis spiculigera
AAAAATGAAAAACCACTTCTTCTGCCGCGTTATATAGTTGCGTCCCCCTTCCGGTCTATGCTAATTGTCTTTAACAAAGAAGCTTTCACAAAACTTCAATTTAATGTCGAAAATCGATAATTTTGTAAAATCTGTTAGGTGTGCAGTCATCCAAGACCATTGCGCACCTAATTACGCTATCATACGTACTTTAAAATCCATCAAGATATCCTCCGGACAGACAGACGGAAGTGGATGCAAAGTGGCACACACACAGACACTATCCTATCCTATAAGCGAGAAGTATGTCTGTTTTCTGTGCAGCCGATTTCTCGGGCGTCAGGCCGAATGTCCGGCTGGTTTTTGGCATGGAGATGGAGAAACACGTTCTCATTATAAGGTTTTTTAGTTTTTCGAAATTCCTTCATTTAACGACCAGTGGAAAAAGTCCACTTCGCGGCCCTTTCCCACTGGAACCTAGGACCCATGAATTCTCTTTCCTTTGTTTGAAGCCTGCGGCGTAAGAGCCTGAGTCAAGGGCCATTCTTTGGCCTGCGGCGCAAGAGCCAGCGTTGCGCTCCAACCTTTGAGCCTGCGGCGCCAGCTACTACGTTGCTCCCCCGCGCCCGGATTTAGCTGATCTGGGGCAAAGGGAACAATCCATGGCCTGCGGCGCTATTTACTGGTTTCCTCCGGGATTTGGCCTGCGGCGGGAGAGTCCGAGCCAAGGACCTTTCCTTTGGCCTGCGGCGCTAGAGCGAGCGCCAGACCTAAATCTCGCATACGGAGAGCCAAGCAATATGTTTGTTTGAAGCATTACCAAAAAGCAAAAAGTAGTCATCGCGGCGGATCCGAACCCTTGACCCCTAGCGCCGTGGACCTGGTGCGCTTCCCTTAGACCACAGGGAGTTGGGAGTGCGATGCGGGACAGGCCTCTTCATCCCCTGGGGACCCGGCCGGGCGCCGTCTAGTGACTTTACAAAAGTCGATTTTTGAGGTGGAAGATGATCGAATTTGTAAAATCTAATAAGCTGCGCCTAAGAAGCACCATCGATTACATAAGTGGTCCAAATTTCAGCCCGGAATTCCATCAGGGCTTCGAGTTATGCCCCGGACACCACGGCTCTTGGCCCATTTTGTTAAGGACTTTTTGGAAAAATGCTCATAAAATTTTAGATTACAAAATCTGCCAAAACCCAGAATTATATCACAGGAGAATGTAATTTTCAATCTGTCCTCCAAAAATTAGCGCCTAATTCCATTTGGCTCGAGAGGTATGCTCTGAACAACCCTTTTTTCGGCCAAGATGTTAAGGATTTTTCACTATTTTGCTTGTAAAACCGTTAAATGAAGGAATTTCGAAAAACAAAAAATGCGTCACTGACAAATGTGTTTCTCTACCTCCATGCCAAAAATCAGCTCAAAATTCGGCCTGGCGGCCGAGAAGTCGGCTGTACAGAAAACAGACATACTTTTCTCGCTTATAGGATAGGATCCTCCGGACAGACAGACGGAAGTGGATGCAAAGTGGCACACACACACACAAACACTATTTTTTTATATATAGTAGGATAAACCAGGGTTGAAAAGCCGCTTCGCGACTTTTCAACCCTGGCCCCGTCTGACCCCATTTTATCCTTCACTTTGCATAATTGTCCTGCATTCAAACGCCAAAAAATGAAAAACAACCTCTCCCATCCCGTTATATAGCCGAATCCCAACTTCCGGCTTATGCTAATTATACCTAACAAAGAAGTTTTCACAAAAACCTAAATTTAATGTCGAAAATAGGGGATTTTGTTGAAGCTAAAATGCGTGCAGTCATCTCCAGAGCATTGCCCACCTAATGACGTATCATACAGGCCCTAAAATTTATGCCCCAGCGAGATATCCTCCGGACAGACAGACGGAAGTGGATGCAAAGTGACACACACACACAAACACTATTTTTTTTATACAGGGTGTCCCAATAAAAAAGGTCACGCTGGCATTTCGCCATTTCAAATCCGATCGACTTGAAATTTTGAACAGAGGTGCGGAAGGGAATTTAAAATGTTCACAGAAACTTTCAGCCCGCTCGGTACAGTAGTTTTCGAGTTATTGTAAAAATACTGTTTTTCCCACACTTTAGCGTCTTTTTTCGGCTATCTTTTTGGACTTTGCATCAATTAACATAAATTTCCGGCTCTAAATCCCTTATTCTTCTTAACATCGGCGTCGTTAGCCGTTGTTACAAAATTACTTAAATAGCCTATTTTCGACCCGAATTTTGCGAAATAAAAAATTCCTAGGATAAAAAATGGTCGGCGCTTCATTTTCTCCATACATTCCAGGGCTCAATTCCGGCAGAATCCAGGTTAAAAACGTAAAATAAAGTTTATTTTTGCTATAACTCGAAAACTACTGTAGCGATCGGGTTGAAAGTTTCTGTGAACATTTTGAATTCCCTTCTGCACCTCTGTGCAAAATTTCAAGTCGATCGGATTGGAAATACCAAAATGCCAGCGTGACCTTTTTTATTGGGACACCCTGTATATAGTCGGATAAAAAACAAAGCAGGCGGTGATAGTTTTTCTCTGCCCCGTGCATCAGGAAACACTTATATTAACTGAAACCCATTCCAGAGCGCTATGCGCCCCGCGTATTGGTTCTGTAAATGTTAATCGAGATCAGGTATGGATTCTGTTTTTTTTTTGACAAAAGACGACGCTTAACAAAGGGATTTATTCCGCCATCGATTCATTTTTGGATTTTGCCGTTCTCGCAGTACGCAGCGCGAGCTGAGGTTGAAATTTGGATTTCACAAGCCCTGGACAGTATCTTTCGTAAAAAGCTAATCTAGATGGGCGAAAATTAATTTGAAATGGCTGAAATCGGGCAGCCCAGGAGTGGCCTGGAATAAATATTTTGTGTCCTGGGCCCATTTGTGGATGAACGCCTTCTTAAATCGTATAGTCGTCGGCGAAAAATGCAGCAGCGGGTTGAGAAGAATGGATAAAAATAAAAATAATAAACCAGGGTCGAAAAGCCGCTTCGCGACTTTTCAACCCTGGCCCCGGCAGACCCCATTTTATGCTTCGCTTTGCATACATGCAGGGGCGTAGCCAGAAAAAAATTTCGGGGGGGGCCCCAAAAAATTTTTCCAAAAAACTCAAAAAATTGCTTAAAAAACAGCGCCGCAGGCAAAAAATTTTGAAAAAAGGTTGCATAGCTCTAAAATAGCCGTAAAACGTGAAAAAAGCCGCAGGAGCAAAATTTTTGAGAAAATCAAAATCATAAGGGTCCCCCTTATGAAATTTCGGGCCCCGGCCGATTTGGGGCCCCGGCCCCGGGGCCTGTATTACGCTACGTCCCTGCATACATGTCCTGAATTCAGATGGCAAAAAATGAAAAACCACTTCTTCTGCCGCGTTATATAGTTGCGTCCCCCCTTCCGGTCTATGCTAATTGTCTTTAACAAAGAAGCTTTCACAAAAACTTCAATTTAATGTCGAAAATCGATAATTTTGTAAAATCTGTTAGGTGTGCAGTCATCCAAGACCATTGCGCACCTAATTACGTATCATACGTACTTTAAAATCCATCAAGATATCCTCCCGGACAGACAGACGGAAGTGGATGCAAAGTGGCACACACACAGACACTATCCTATCCTATAAGCGAGAAAAGTATGTCTGTTTTCTGTGCAGCCGATTTCTCGGGCGTCAGGCCGAATGTCCGGCTGGTTTTTGGCATGGAGATGGAGAAACACGTTCTCATTATAAGGTTTTTTTAGTTTTTCGAAATTCCTTCATTTAACGACCAGTGGAAAAAGTCCACTTCGCGGCCCTTTCCCACTGGAACCTAGGACCCATGAATTCTCTTTCCTTTGTTTGAAGCCTGCGGCGTAAGAGCCTGAGTCAAGGAGCCATTCTTTTGGCCTGCGGCGCAAGAGCCAGCGTTGCGCTCCAACCTTTGAGCCTGCGGCGCCAGCTACTACGTTGCTCCCCCGCGCCCGGATTTAGCTGATCTGGGGCAAGGAACAATCCATGGCCTGCGGCGCTATTTACTGGTTTCCTCCGGGATTTGGCCTGCGGCGGGAGAGTCCGAGCCAAGGACCTTTCCTTTGGCCTGCGGCGCTAGAGCGAGCGCCAGACCTAAATCTCGCATACGGAGAGCCAAGCAATATGTTTGTTTGAAGCATTACCAAAAAGCAAAAAGTAGTCATCGCGGCGGATCCGAACCCTTGACCCCTAGCGCCGTGGACCTGGTGCGCTTCCCTTAGACCACAGGGAGTTGGGAGTGCGATGCGGGACAGGCCTCTTCATCCCCTGGGGACCCGGCCGGGCGCCGTCTAGTGACTTTACAAAAGTCGATTTTTGAGGTGGAAGATGATCGAATTTGTAAAATCTAATAAGCTGCGCCTAAGAAGCACCATCGATTACATAAGTGGTCCAAATTTCAGCCCGGAATTCCATCAGGGCTTCGAGTTATGCCCCGGACACCACGGCTCTTGGCCCATTTTGTTAAGGACTTTTTGGAAAAATGCTCATAAAAATTTTAGATTACAAAATCTGCCAAAACCCAGAATTATATCACAGGAGAATGTAATTTTCAATCTGTCCTCCAAAAATTAGCGCCTAATTCCATTTGGCTCGAGAGGTATGCTCTGAACAACCCTTTTTTCGGCCAAGATGTTAAGGATTTTTCACTATTTTGCTTGTAAAACCGTTAAATGAAGGAATTTCGAAAAACAAAAAAATGCGTCACTGACAAATGTGTTTCTCTACCTCCATGCCAAAAATCAGCTCAAAATTCGGCCTGGCGGCCGAGAAGTCGGCTGTACAGAAAACAGACATACTTTTCTCGCTTATAGGATAGGATCCTCCGGACAGACAGACGGAAGTGGATGCAAAGTGGCACACACACACACAAACACTATTTTTTTATATATAGTAGGATAAACCAGGGTTGAAAAGCCGCTTCGCGACTTTTCAACCCTGGCCCCGTCTGACCCCATTTTATCCTTCACTTTGCATAATTGTCCTGCATTCAAACGCCAAAAAATGAAAAACAACCTCTCCCATCCCGTTATATAGCCGAATCCCAACTTCCGGCTTATGCTAATTATACCTAACAAAGAAGTTTTCACAAAAACCTAAATTTAATGTCGAAAATAGGGGATTTTGTTGAAGCTAAAATGCGTGCAGTCATCTCCAGAGCATTGCCCACCTAATGACGTATCATACAGGCCCTAAAATTTATGCCCCAGCGAGATATCCTCCGGACAGACAGACGGAAGTGGATGCAAAGTGACACACACACACAAACACTATTTTTTTATACAGGGTGTCCCAATAAAAAAGGTCACGCTGGCATTTCGCCATTTCAAATCCGATCGACTTGAAATTTTGAACAGAGGTGCGGAAGGGAATTTAAAATGTTCACAGAAACTTTCAGCCCGCTCGGTACAGTAGTTTTCGAGTTATTGTAAAAATACTGTTTTTCCCACACTTTAGCGTCTTTTTTCGGCTATCTTTTTGGACTTTGCATCAATTAACATAAATTTCCGGCTCTAAATCCCTTATTCTTCTTAACATCGGCGTCGTTAGCCGTTGTTACAAAATTACTTAAATAGCCTATTTTCGACCCGAATTTTGCGAAATAAAAAATTCCTAGGATAAAAAATGGTCGGCGCTTCATTTTCTCCATACATTCCAGGGCTCAATTCCGGCAGAATCCAGGTTAAAAACGTAAAATAAAGTTTATTTTTGCTATAACTCGAAAACTACTGTAGCGATCGGGTTGAAAGTTTCTGTGAACATTTTGAATTCCCTTCTGCACCTCTGTGCAAAATTTCAAGTCGATCGGATTGGAAATACCAAAATGCCAGCGTGACCTTTTTTATTGGGACACCCTGTATATAGTCGGATAAAAAACAAAGCAGGCGGTGATAGTTTTTCTCTGCCCCGTGCATCAGGAAACACTTATATTAACTGAAACCCATTCCAGAGCGCTATGCGCCCCGCGTATTGGTTCTGTAAATGTTAATCGAGATCAGGTATGGATTCTGTTTTTTTTTTGACAAAAGACGACGCTTAACAAAGGGATTTATTCCGCCATCGATTCATTTTGGATTTTGCCGTTCTCGCAGTACGCAGCGCGAGCTGAGGTTGAAATTTGGATTTCACAAGCCCTGGACAGTATCTTTCGTAAAAAAGCTAATCTAGATGGGCGAAAATTAATTTGAAATGGCTGAAATCGGGCAGCCCAGGAGTGGCCTGGAATAAATATTTTGTGTCCTGGGCCCATTTGTGGATGAACGCCTTCTTAAATCGTATAGTCGTCGGCGAAAAATGCAGCAGCGGGTTGAGAAGAATGGATAAAAATAAAAATAATAAACCAGGGTCGAAAAGCCGCTTCGCGACTTTTCAACCCTGGCCCCGGCAGACCCCATTTTATGCTTCGCTTTGCATACATGTCCTGAATTCAGATGGCAAAAAATGAAAAACCACTTCTTCTGCCGCGTTATATAGTTGCGTCCCCCCTTCCGGTCTATGCTAATTGTCTTTAACAAAGAAGCTTTCACAAAAACTTCAATTTAATGTCGAAAATCGATAATTTTGTAAAATCTGTTAGGTGTGCAGTCATCCAAGACCATTGCGCACCTAATTACGTATCATACGTACTTTAAAATCCATCAAGATATCCTCCGGACAGACAGACGGAAGTGGATGCAAAGT
Source organism: Mesorhabditis spiculigera (assembly GCA_958295435.1). Lineage (NCBI taxonomy): Eukaryota > Metazoa > Nematoda > Chromadorea > Rhabditida > Rhabditidae > Mesorhabditis > Mesorhabditis spiculigera. Next base: position 6,702 of record CATQJA010002580.1, read on the forward strand.
GGCACACACACAGACACTATCCTATCCTATAAGCGAGAAAAGTATGTCTGTTTTCTGTGCAGCCGATTTCTCGGGCGTCAGGCCGAATGTCCGGCTGGTTTTTGGCATGGAGATGGAGAAACACGTTCTCATTATAAGGTTTTTTTAGTTTTTCGAAATTCCTTCATTTAACGACCAGTGGAAAAAGTCCACTTCGCGGCCCTTTCCCACTGGAACCTAGGACCCATGAATTCTCTTTCCTTTGTTTGAAGCCTGCGGCGTAAGAGCCTGAGTCAAGGAGCCATTCTTTGGCCTGCGGCGCAAGAGCCAGCGTTGCGCTCCAACCTTTGAGCCTGCGGCGCCAGCTACTACGTTGCTCCCCCCGCGCCCGGATTTAGCTGATCTGGGGCAAGGAACAATCCATGGCCTGCGGCGCTATTTACTGGTTTCCTCCGGGATTTGGCCTGCGGCGGGAGAGTCCGAGCCAAGGACCTTTCCTTTGGCCTGCGGCGCTAGAGCGAGCGCCAGACCTAAATCTCGCATACGGAGAGCCAAGCAATATGTTTGTTTGAAGCATTACCAAAAAGCAAAAAGTAGTCATCGCGGCGGATCCGAACCCTTGACCCCTAGCGCCGTGGACCTGGTGCGCTTCCCTTAGACCACAGGGAGTTGGGAGTGCGATGCGGGACAGGCCTCTTCATCCCCTGGGGACCCGGCCGGGCGCCGTCTAGTGACTTTACAAAAGTCGATTTTTGAGGTGGAAGATGATCGAATTTGTAAAATCTAATAAGCTGCGCCTAAGAAGCACCATCGATTACATAAGTGGTCCAAATTTCAGCCCGGAATTCCATCAGGGCTTCGAGTTATGCCCCGGACACCACGGCTCTTGGCCCATTTTGTTAAGGACTTTTTGGAAAAATGCTCATAAAAATTTTAGATTACAAAATCTGCCAAAACCCAGAATTATATCACAGGAGAATGTAATTTTCAATCTGTCCTCCAAAAATTAGCGCCTAATTCCATTTGGCTCGAGAGGTATGCTCTGAACAACCCTTTTTTCGGCCAAGATGTTAAGGATTTTTCACTATTTTGCTTGTAAAACCGTTAAATGAAGGAATTTCGAAAAACAAAAAAATGCGTCACTGACAAATGTGTTTCTCTACCTCCATGCCAAAAATCAGCTCAAAATTCGGCCTGGCGGCCGAGAAGTCGGCTGTACAGAAAACAGACATACTTTTCTCGCTTATAGGATAGGATCCTCCGGACAGACAGACGGAAGTGGATGCAAAGTGGCACACACACACACAAACACTATTTTTTTATATATAGTAGGATAAACCAGGGTTGAAAAGCCGCTTCGCGACTTTTCAACCCTGGCCCCGTCTGACCCCATTTTATCCTTCACTTTGCATAATTGTCCTGCATTCAAACGCCAAAAAATGAAAAACAACCTCTCCCATCCCGTTATATAGCCGAATCCCAACTTCCGGCTTATGCTAATTATACCTAACAAAGAAGTTTTCACAAAAACCTAAATTTAATGTCGAAAATAGGGGATTTTGTTGAAGCTAAAATGCGTGCAGTCATCTCCAGAGCATTGCCCACCTAATGACGTATCATACAGGCCCTAAAATTTATGCCCCAGCGAGATATCCTCCGGACAGACAGACGGAAGTGGATGCAAAGTGACACACACACACAAACACTATTTTTTTTATACAGGGTGTCCCAATAAAAAAGGTCACGCTGGCATTTCGCCATTTCAAATCCGATCGACTTGAAATTTTGAACAGAGGTGCGGAAGGGAATTTAAAATGTTCACAGAAACTTTCAGCCCGCTCGGTACAGTAGTTTTCGAGTTATTGTAAAAATACTGTTTTTCCCACACTTTAGCGTCTTTTTTCGGCTATCTTTTTGGACTTTGCATCAATTAACATAAATTTCCGGCTCTAAATCCCTTATTCTTCTTAACATCGGCGTCGTTAGCCGTTGTTACAAAATTACTTAAATAGCCTATTTTCGACCCGAATTTTGCGAAATAAAAAATTCCTAGGATAAAAAATGGTCGGCGCTTCATTTTCTCCATACATTCCAGGGCTCAATTCCGGCAGAATCCAGGTTAAAAACGTAAAATAAAGTTTATTTTTGCTATAACTCGAAAACTACTGTAGCGATCGGGTTGAAAGTTTCTGTGAACATTTTGAATTCCCTTCTGCACCTCTGTGCAAAATTTCAAGTCGATCGGATTGGAAATACCAAAATGCCAGCGTGACCTTTTTTATTGGGACACCCTGTATATAGTCGGATAAAAAACAAAGCAGGCGGTGATAGTTTTTCTCTGCCCCGTGCATCAGGAAACACTTATATTAACTGAAACCCATTCCAGAGCGCTATGCGCCCCGCGTATTGGTTCTGTAAATGTTAATCGAGATCAGGTATGGATTCTGTTTTTTTTTTGACAAAAGACGACGCTTAACAAAGGGATTTATTCCGCCATCGATTCATTTTGGATTTTGCCGTTCTCGCAGTACGCAGCGCGAGCTGAGGTTGAAATTTGGATTTCACAAGCCCTGGACAGTATCTTTCGTAAAAAGCTAATCTAGATGGGCGAAAATTAATTTGAAATGGCTGAAATCGGGCAGCCCAGGAGTGGCCTGGAATAAATATTTTGTGTCCTGGGCCCATTTGTGGATGAACGCCTTCTTAAATCGTATAGTCGTCGGCGAAAAATGCAGCAGCGGGTTGAGAAGAATGGATAAAAATAAAAATAATAAACCAGGGTCGAAAAGCCGCTTCGCGACTTTTCAACCCTGGCCCCGGCAGACCCCATTTTATGCTTCGCTTTGCATACATGTCCTGAATTCAGATGGCAAAAAATGAAAAACCACTTCTTCTGCCGCGTTATATAGTTGCGTCCCCCTTCCGGTCTATGCTAATTGTCTTTAACAAAGAAGCTTTCACAAAAACTTCAATTTAATGTCGAAAATCGATAATTTTGTAAAATCTGTTAGGTGTGCAGTCATCCAAGACCATTGCGCACCTAATTACGTATCATACGTACTTTAAAATCCATCAAGATATCCTCCGGACAGACAGACGGAAGTGGATGCAAAGTGGCACACACACAGACACTATCCTATCCTATAAGCGAGAAAAGTATGTCTGTTTTCTGTGCAGCCGATTTCTCGGGCGTCAGGCCGAATGTCCGGCTGGTTTTTTGGCATGGAGATGGAGAAACACGTTCTCATTATAAGGTTTTTTTAGTTTTTCGAAATTCCTTCATTTAACGACCAGTGGAAAAAGTCCACTCCGCGGCCCTTTCCCACTGGAACCTAGGACCCATGAATTCTCTTTCCTTTGTTTGAAGCCTGCGGCGTAAGAGCCTGAGTCAAGGAGCCATTCTTTGGCCTGCGGCGCAAGAGCCAGCGTTGCGCTCCAACCTTTGAGCCTGCGGCGCCAGCTACTACGTTGCTCCCCCCGCGCCCGGATTTAGCTGATCTGGGGCAAGGGAACAATCCATGGCCTGCGGCGCTATTTACTGGTTTCCTCCGGGATTTGGCCTGCGGCGGGAGAGTCCGAGCCAAGGACCTTTCCTTTGGCCTGCGGCGCTAGAGCGAGCGCCAGACCTAAATCTCGCATACGGAGAGCCAAGCAATATGTTTGTTTGAAGCATTACCAAAAAAGCAAAAAGTAGTCATCGCGGCGGATCCGAACCCTTGACCCCTAGCGCCGTGGACCTGGTGCGCTTCCCTTAGACCACAGGGAGTTGGGAGTGCGATGCGGGACAGGCCTCTTCATCCCCTGGGGACCCGGCCGGGCGCCGTCTAGTGACTTTACAAAAGTCGATTTTTGAGGTGGAAGATGATCGAATTTGTAAAATCTAATAAGCTGCGCCTAAGAAGCACCATCGATTACATAAGTGGTCCAAATTTCAGCCCGGAATTCCATCAGGGCTTCGAGTTATGCCCCGGACACCACGGCTCTTGGCCCATTTTGTTAAGGACTTTTTGGAAAAATGCTCATAAAAATTTTAGATTACAAAATCTGCCAAAACCCAGAATTATATCACAGGAGAATGTAATTTTCAATCTGTCCTCCAAAAATTAGCGCCTAATTCCATTTGGCTCGAGAGGTATGCTCTGAACAACCCTTTTTTTCGGCCAAGATGTTAAGGATTTTTCACTATTTTGCTTGTAAAACCGTTAAATGAAGGAATTTCGAAAAACAAAAAAATGCGTCACTGACAAATGTGTTTCTCTACCTCCATGCCAAAAATCAGCTCAAAATTCGGCCTGGCGGCCGAGAAGTCGGCTGTACAGAAAACAGACATACTTTTCTCGCTTATAGGATAGGATCCTCCGGACAGACAGACGGAAGTGGATGCAAAGTGGCACACACACACACAAACACTATTTTTTTATATATAGTAGGATAAACCAGGGTTGAAAAGCCGCTTCGCGACTTTTCAACCCTGGCCCCGTCTGACCCCATTTTATCCTTCACTTTGCATAATTGTCCTGCATTCAAACGCCAAAAAATGAAAAACAACCTCTCCCATCCCGTTATATAGCCGAATCCCAACTTCCGGCTTATGCTAATTATACCTAACAAAGAAGTTTTCACAAAAACCTAAATTTAATGTCGAAAATAGGGGATTTTGTTGAAGCTAAAATGCGTGCAGTCATCTCCAGAGCATTGCCCACCTAATGACGTATCATACAGGCCCTAAAATTTATGCCCCAGCGAGATATCCTCCGGACAGACAGACGGAAGTGGATGCAAAGTGACACACACACACAAACACTATTTTTTTTATACAGGGTGTCCCAATAAAAAAGGTCACGCTGGCATTTCGCCATTTCAAATCCGATCGACTTGAAATTTTGAACAGAGGTGCGGAAGGGAATTTAAAATGTTCACAGAAACTTTCAGCCCGCTCGGTACAGTAGTTTTCGAGTTATTGTAAAAATACTGTTTTTCCCACACTTTAGCGTCTTTTTTCGGCTATCTTTTTGGACTTTGCATCAATTAACATAAATTTCCGGCTCTAAATCCCTTATTCTTCTTAACATCGGCGTCGTTAGCCGTTGTTACAAAATTACTTAAATAGCCTATTTTCGACCCGAATTTTGCGAAATAAAAAATTCCTAGGATAAAAAATGGTCGGCGCTTCATTTTCTCCATACATTCCAGGGCTCAATTCCGGCAGAATCCAGGTTAAAAACGTAAAATAAAGTTTATTTTTGCTATAACTCGAAAACTACTGTAGCGATCGGGTTGAAAGTTTCTGTGAACATTTTGAATTCCCTTCTGCACCTCTGTGCAAAATTTCAAGTCGATCGGATTGGAAATACCAAAATGCCAGCGTGACCTTTTTTATTGGGACACCCTGTATATAGTCGGATAAAAAACAAAGCAGGCGGTGATAGTTTTTCTCTGCCCCGTGCATCAGGAAACACTTATATTAACTGAAACCCATTCCAGAGCGCTATGCGCCCCGCGTATTGGTTCTGTAAATGTTAATCGAGATCAGGTATGGATTCTGTTTTTTTTTTGACAAAAGACGACGCTTAACAAAGGGATTTATTCCGCCATCGATTCATTTTGGATTTTGCCGTTCTCGCAGTACGCAGCGCGAGCTGAGGTTGAAATTTGGATTTCACAAGCCCTGGACAGTATCTTTCGTAAAAGCTAATCTAGATGGGCGAAAATTAATTTGAAATGGCTGAAATCGGGCAGCCCAGGAGTGGCCTGGAATAAATATTTTGTGTCCTGGGCCCATTTGTGGATGAACGCCTTCTTAAATCGTATAGTCGTCGGCGAAAAATGCAGCAGCGGGTTGAGAAGAATGGATAAAAATAAAAATAATAAACCAGGGTCGAAAAGCCGCTTCGCGACTTTTCAACCCTGGCCCCGGCAGACCCCATTTTATGCTTCGCTTTGCATACATGCAGGGGCGTAGCCAGAAAAAAATTTCGGGGGGGGCCCCAAAAAATTTTTCCAAAAAACTCAAAAAATTGCTTAAAAAACAGCGCCGCAGGCAAAAAATTTTGAAAAAAGGTTGCATAGCTCTACAAATAGCCGTAAAAACGTGAAAAAATAGCGCCGCAGGCAGCAAAATTTTTGAGAAAATCAAAATCATAAGGGTCCCCCCTTATGAAATTTTCGGGCCCCGGCCGATTTCGGGGGGGGCCCCGGGCCCCCCGGGGCCTGTATTACGCTACGTCCCTGCATACATGTCCTGAATTCAGATGGCAAAAAATGAAAAACCACTTCTTCTGCCGCGTTATATAGTTGCGTCCCCCCTTCCGGTCTATGCTAATTGTCTTTAACAAAGAAGCTTTCACAAAAACTTCAATTTAATGTCGAAAATCGATAATTTTGTAAAATCTGTTAGGTGTGCAGTCATCCAAGACCATTGCGCACCTAATTACGTATCATACGTACTTTAAAATCCATCAAGATATCCTCCGGACAGACAGACGGAAGTGGATGCAAAGTGGCACACACACAGACACTATCCTATCCTATAAGCGAGAAAAGTATGTCTGTTTTCTGTGCAGCCGATTTCTCGGGCGTCAGGCCGAATGTCCGGCTGGTTTTTGGCATGGAGATGGAGAAACACGTTCTCATTATAAGGTTTTTTTAGTTTTTCGAAATTCCTTCATTTAACGACCAGTGGAAAAAGTCCACTTCGCGGCCCTTTCCCACTGGAACCTAGGACCCATGAATTCTCTTTCCTTTGTTTGAAGCCTGCGGCGTAAGAGCCTGAGTCAAGGAGCCATTCTTTGGCCTGCGGCGCAAGAGCCAGCGTTGCGCTCCAACCTTTGAGCCTGCGGCGCCAGCTACTACGTTGCTCCCCCCGCGCCCGGATTTAGCTGATCTGGGGCAAGGAACAATCCATGGCCTGCGGCGCTATTTACTGGTTTCCTCCGGGATTTGGCCTGCGGCGGGAGAGTCCGAGCCAAGGACCTTTCCTTTGGCCTGCGGCGCTAGAGCGAGCGCCAGACCTAAATCTCGCATACGGAGAGCCAAGCAATATGTTTGTTTGAAGCATTACCAAAAAGCAAAAAGTAGTCATCGCGGCGGATCCGAACCCTTGACCCCTAGCGCCGTGGACCTGGTGCGCTTCCCTTAGACCACAGGGAGTTGGGAGTGCGATGCGGGACAGGCCTCTTCATCCCCTGGGGACCCGGCCGGGCGCCGTCTAGTGACTTTACAAAAGTCGATTTTTGAGGTGGAAGATGATCGAATTTGTAAAATCTAATAAGCTGCGCCTAAGAAGCACCATCGATTACATAAGTGGTCCAAATTTCAGCCCGGAATTCCATCAGGGCTTCGAGTTATGCCCCGGACACCACGGCTCTTGGCCCATTTTGTTAAGGACTTTTTGGAAAAATGCTCATAAAAATTTTAGATTACAAAATCTGCCAAAACCCAGAATTATATCACAGGAGAATGTAATTTTCAATCTGTCCTCCAAAAATTAGCGCCTAATTCCATTTGGCTCGAGAGGTATGCTCTGAACAACCCTTTTTTCGGCCAAGATGTTAAGGATTTTTCACTATTTTGCTTGTAAAACCGTTAAATGAAGGAATTTCGAAAAACAAAAAAAATGCGTCACTGACAAATGTGTTTCTCTACCTCCATGCCAAAAATCAGCTCAAAATTCGGCCTGGCGGCCGAGAAGTCGGCTGTACAGAAAACAGACATACTTTTCTCGCTTATAGGATAGGATCCTCCCGGACAGACAGACGGAAGTGGATGCAAAGTGGCACACACACACACAAACACTATTTTTTTATATATAGTAGGATAAACCAGGGTTGAAAAGCCGCTTCGCGACTTTTCAACCCTGGCCCCGTCTGACCCCATTTTATCCTTCACTTTGCATAATTGTCCTGCATTCAAACGCCAAAAAATGAAAAACAACCTCTCCCATCCCGTTATATAGCCGAATCCCAACTTCCGGCTTATGCTAATTATACCTAACAAAGAAGTTTTCACAAAAACCTAAATTTAATGTCGAAAATAGGGGATTTTGTTGAAGCTAAAATGCGTGCAGTCATCTCCAGAGCATTGCCCACCTAATGACGTATCATACAGGCCCTAAAATTTATGCCCCAGCGAGATATCCTCCGGACAGACAGACGGAAGTGGATGCAAAGTGACACACACACACAAACACTATTTTTTTTATACAGGGTGTCCCAATAAAAAAGGTCACGCTGGCATTTCGCCATTTCAAATCCGATCGACTTGAAATTTTGAACAGAGGTGCGGAAGGGAATTTAAAATGTTCACAGAAACTTTCAGCCCGCTCGGTACAGTAGTTTTCGAGTTATTGTAAAAATACTGTTTTTCCCACACTTTAGCGTCTTTTTTCGGCTATCTTTTTGGACTTTGCATCAATTAACATAAATTTCCGGCTCTAAATCCCTTATTCTTCTTAACATCGGCGTCGTTAGCCGTTGTTACAAAATTACTTAAATAGCCTATTTTCGACCCGAATTTTGCGAAATAAAAAATTCCTAGGATAAAAAATGGTCGGCGCTTCATTTTCTCCATACATTCCAGGGCTCAATTCCGGCAGAATCCAGGTTAAAAACGTAAAATAAAGTTTATTTTTGCTATAACTCGAAAACTACTGTAGCGATCGGGTTGAAAGTTTCTGTGAACATTTTGAATTCCCTTCTGCACCTCTGTGCAAAATTTCAAGTCGATCGGATTGGAAATACCAAAATGCCAGCGTGACCTTTTTTATTGGGACACCCTGTATATAGTCGGATAAAAAACAAAGCAGGCGGTGATAGTTTTTCTCTGCCCCGTGCATCAGGAAACACTTATATTAACTGAAACCCATTCCAGAGCGCTATGCGCCCCGCGTATTGGTTCTGTAAATGTTAATCGAGATCAGGTATGGATTCTGTTTTTTTTTGACAAAAGACGACGCTTAACAAAGGGATTTATTCCGCCATCGATTCATTTTGGATTTTGCCGTTCTCGCAGTACGCAGCGCGAGCTGAGGTTGAAATTTGGATTTCACAAGCCCTGGACAGTATCTTTCGTAAAAAGCTAATCTAGATGGGCGAAAATTAATTTGAAATGGCTGAAATCGGGCAGCCCAGGAGTGGCCTGGAATAAATATTTTGTGTCCTGGGCCCATTTGTGGATGAACGCCTTCTTAAATCGTATAGTCGTCGGCGAAAAATGCAGCAGCGGGTTGAGAAGAATGGATAAAAATAAAAATAATAAACCAGGGTCGAAAAGCCGCTTCGCGACTTTTCAACCCTGGCCCCGGCAGACCCCATTTTATGCTTCGCTTTGCATACATGTCCTGAATTCAGATGGCAAAAAATGAAAAACCACTTCTTCTGCCGCGTTATATAGTTGCGTCCCCCCTTCCGGTCTATGCTAATTGTCTTTAACAAAGAAGCTTTCACAAAAACTTCAATTTAATGTCGAAAATCGATAATTTTGTAAAATCTGTTAGGTGTGCAGTCATCCAAGACCATTGCGCACCTAATTACGTATCATACGTACTTTAAAATCCATCAAGATATCCTCCGGACAGACAGACGGAAGTGGATGCAAAGTGGCACACACACAGACACTATCCTATCCTATAAGCGAGAAAAGTATGTCTGTTTTCTGTGCAGCCGATTTCTCGGGCGTCAGGCCGAATGTCCGGCTGGTTTTTGGCATGGAGATGGAGAAACACGTTCTCATTATAAGGTTTTTTTAGTTTTTCGAAATTCCTTCATTTAACGACCAGTGGAAAAAGTCCACTTCGCGGCCCTTTCCCACTGGAACCTAGGACCCATGAATTCTCTTTCCTTTGTTTGAAGCCTGCGGCGTAAGAGCCTGAGTCAAGGAGCCATTCTTTGGCCTGCGGCGCAAGAGCCAGCGTTGCGCTCCAACCTTTGAGCCTGCGGCGCCAGCTACTACGTTGCTCCCCCCCGCGCCCGGATTTAGCTGATCTGGGGCAAGGAACAATCCATGGCCTGCGGCGCTATTTACTGGTTTCCTCCGGGATTTGGCCTGCGGCGGGAGAGTCCGAGCCAAGGACCTTTCCTTTGGCCTGCGGCGCTAGAGCGAGCGCCAGACCTAAATCTCGCATACGGAGAGCCAAGCAATATGTTTGTTTGAAGCATTACCAAAAAGCAAAAAGTAGTCATCGCGGCGGATCCGAACCCTTGACCCCTAGCGCCGTGGACCTGGTGCGCTTCCCTTAGACCACAGGGAGTTGGGAGTGCGATGCGGGACAGGCCTCTTCATCCCCTGGGGACCCGGCCGGGCGCCGTCTAGTGACTTTACAAAAGTCGATTTTTGAGGTGGAAGATGATCGAATTTGTAAAATCTAATAAGCTGCGCCTAAGAAGCACCATCGATTACATAAGTGGTCCAAATTTCAGCCCGGAATTCCATCAGGGCTTCGAGTTATGCCCCGGACACCACGGCTCTTGGCCCACTTTATTAAGGACTTTTTAGAAAAATGCTCATAAAAACTTTATTTTACAAAAACAGACAAAACGCAAAATTATATATCGGGAGAATTTGATTTTCAATCTACCCTCCAAAAATTAGAGCCCGATTCGGTCTGGTAATCGAGATATCTTCGGAACAAACCTTGGTTCGGCCAAAATGTTATGGATTTTTCACTATTTTGTTTGTAAAACCGTTAAATGAAGGAATTTCGACAAACAAAAAAATGCGTCACTGATAAATGTGTTTCTCTACCTCCATGCCAAAAATCAGCTCAAAATTCGGCCTGGCGGCCGAGAAATCGGCTGTACAGAAAACAGACATACCTTTCTCGCTTATAGGATAGGATAGTGTTTGTGTGTAGAGTGAGGGAGGCCTAGGCTAAAGCCTAAACTTGCCTAGGCTCCCTCAGGCTTTTTTGATTTGCATCGCCTAGGCTGAGCCTGGGCTATGCAAAGTACGCCTCACCTCTAATTACTCAGGCTTTATCTGGGGAATTTTATGTAAAGTCGTAGTGTCATGGGTGCCCTCAAAGCCTTACTACTCCTCTAGCCCGGGCACCCATGGCTGACCCGAAAAGCCTTGTCCCAATGACAGTTTACCATATGGAGCGGCCGCCGCAACGCATTGCGCCGGCGCGTCCGCGCACATGTTTATGCAAATTACTCTTGCGACGGATCACGAACCCCATCACGTGCTCCTAATAAAGATGTTGAGGCAGACCGTCCGCTAGTTGTAAATGCACGGCATATGCATTTACTACTACATGGAGGTCCCGGAACCGGTTTTCTGCTTCCTAATAAGCCGGTCCGAATTCCTGTCTATGCCTAAATGTGCTTACCCCTGCTGATTATTCAGTCTGAAACCGCTACACCACGACTAAATATTACGAAGATGCAAAGAAAGACAATTCGGCGCAACAACTGGTTATGCCCTAACATTCTTGTCCCTGAGTCCAACCTACAACGCCAAATTCGCAAATCTTATTATTCGATGCCTGCGCTCTGGAATTGCTAAGAAGACGTCCAATTCCGACACTGCTGACGTGCCATGTGCGGATGAGCCCCCAATTCGTCTACGGCGGTTCCAGGTTTAGCGCATATGTATTTCCCCGCGTCGATTTAGTGCTGTCCCCTAGTGCTGCGCTTGTTCAAAAACCGCTTTCTATCGGCCCTGTTTCAAATTTGTGCTCGCTGGGGGCGTCCTAGACTTGGTTTTGCCCGGAGAATGCGTTTTCTGATAGCTTTGCGGGATTGTGCATCAGTAGGCTAGCCAGCTATGGGTGGAGGGAGGCGGTTAGACGGTAGTCTGCGCTAAGCCATTGCATTCCGGAGCCCCGCGCCTTGTCGAAGGAAAGTTGCGCAACAGTTTTGCCTAGTAAAGCCCTTTGTTATTTGAACTTCCCCCTAGGCCGCTGGTCCTAAAACTATAGGATCTACACCCCGTAGGATTTCCGAATTCCATCCGAAGGCGTTGTTCGATGTAAAATTGCCTCGCATCTTACAATTTTTTTTGTGATTATCATGCCGGGACGGCATTTTTGTGGACGGGGGAGATGTCATGGGTGCCCTCAAAGCCTTACTACTCCTCGAGCCCGGGCACCCATGGCTGACCCGTAAAGCCTTGTCCCAATGACAGTTTACCATATGGAGCGGCCGCCGCAACGCATTGCGCCGGCGCGTCCGCGCACATGTTTATGCAAATTACTCTTGCGACGGATCACGAACCCCATCACGTGCTCCTAATAAAGATGTTGAGGCAGACCGTCCGCTAGTTATAAATGCACGGCATATGCATTTACTACTACAGTAGAATATTCGACGTTCTGCCGAACAAATAAGGAATTTTCTTAAACTTCCGGGGGGTCGAAAAGCTGTATTGGGTCCAAGGATATTCTACAAAGTTAGGGTACTGTTTTTGAAAAACCTTACGGCGCGATACGTTAATAGCACGCGGATACACAAAAGTCAAGAGTCGGTTCGAACGGGCGGGGGATGCAATTGCCTCTCCTGACATCTTGCCTATATTTTTCCCACCTTTGGCATCCTTGTAATTTGTTATTGCGTCAAAGATACCAACGTTTCAGATGCAGTAACCAGATTAACATGTTTTTGCGCATTGCATAAAAAGCCTGCCTAAACCCTTAGGCTTCCGCCAGGCGTCAGCAGGCGCGGAAATGCAATTCGGCCCCGGAAAGCCTGACTGTAACCATTTTTTGTTGACCGTGGGATTTCGATATATTTATGAGAGATACACTATTACACGAACAATACACGATTTTACTCAAGTCGTCTTGTCAATGTGACCGAAAGCCAAGTTACAATGACTTTCAGGCAAGATGTAACGTTGTAACGTCCTGTTTTACACTCATTGTTCATTGCAATCTTGTTTTGAACCTCGGTGTAGATTTGATGCTTCTCAGACCTTAGAGCCATTTGTTTTCTTTTAACAAGCGTCTTGTCAAACAGAGAATTCTTGTAGTCATCAACGCGTAGCTCATTCTGTACTACATTTTTCCTTATACCCTTACTCTTTTTAACTTCATCTCCATCCTGAATTTTGAAAGCGTATTGCTTGGGGGCCAATGCAACAATTTCAATCATCAGTTGACCATTCTGTTCATCTTTCATCTTGCCAATCTTCTTCTTGTTGACAGTGCCAAACAAGGGATGATCCGTGGGATAGTCACTGAAGTCAAACTCGTCCTTAAAGTCCTCAAGATCCTTGTAGACGTCTTCTGTGCTAATCTCATAAATTAGACTAGCAGTGTCTTGATAAACCAAAGCTAGATTCGTTCCATACCTAGACTGCATTTTGTTGTAATGGAAATCATACATTAAAGTTTTACTCAGATCGAGAATGGCAAATCCAACATAGATTGGCTTATCCAAAACAATTTTAGTCGGTTCCATTTCTACAGCGGTCAACTCTTGATTAAAGATTATACTACGCTTATAATTGGACTTGGAGGCCCACTTTTGAATACTATCACCACCAGCCGCTTACAGCAAGCGGCTGGACTTCGGGCTACCCCCTAGCGCTCCCTCCGGTTGCCAATCAGAATCTCGAATTACAAAATCTCGAATGACAAAATCTCGAATGACAAAATCTCGAATGATTAGAATCTCGAATGATCAGAATCTCGAATGAACAGAATCTCGAATGAACAGAATCTCGAATGATTAGAATCTCGAATGATCAGAATCTCGAATGACAGAATCTCGAATGACAGAATCTCGAATGGTCAAAATCTCGAATGAACAAAACTTCGATTCAGCAGAACACATTTTGGATGCAAATTTCCACTAGCGGCCCTTTAATTGAACCCAAACTGTTTCTATGGAGGTTTTGGCAACCAATAGCTGTAGCAACACTATCTAAAAGTTAAAGACTGAAAGAATTTGAGCCCTTTGCGTGGAAAAAAAAACAAATTTTTCGACTTAACGCTAATGTTCTTCATTATCGTTTGAAAAGTATGATGCTCAAAAAGGACGATCCCTCGGCAGGGCATACTCACAGCCTACTAGCTTCTAACTAATACAAAAAATCGATGCTGGATCGAGCCAGACGAAACTAGATTAGGATACAGTGGGAATCCTGGCATTCGAGATTTGTTCATTCGAGATTTTGACCATTCGAGATTTTGTCATTCGAGATTCTGTCATTCGCGATTCTGTAAATTCGAGATTCTGATCGTTCGAGATTCTAATCATTCGAGATTCTGATCATTCGAGATTCTAATCATTCGAGATTCTGATCATTCGAGATTCTGGTCATTCGAGATTTTGTCATTCGAGATTTTGTAATTCGAGATTTTGTAATTCGAGATTTTGTCAAACTACCCTCCCTCCTCATCGCCGAAACGCGCGCGACCTGGCTCACTATGTCCAAAATCACGCCAACCTTCGTCCCCCACCCGTTTTACTAAGGAAAAAACTTTCAAAGTTAATTTTAATAATCCTACTATATATAAAAAAATAGTGTTTGTGTGTGTGTGTGTGTGATACTTTGCATGCAACTTCCGTCACCATGTCCGGAGGATATCTCGATAGGGGATGAATTTTATGGCACGTATGATACGTCTTTAGGTGCGTAATGGCTCTGGGATGACTGCACGCTTATCAGCTTTTACAAAATTAATTGTTTTAAATATTAAATTTCAGTTTTTGTAAAAATTTCGGACACCCTCTTTGTTAGGAAACAATTAGCATGCACCGGAAGTGGCGGTAGCCTATTTGGTACACATAGGGTAACGGGGGGGGGGAATAAAATAACGGGGGGGCACTCATTATTATGAATTTTGCAATTACTAAGGGATTTTGCAAGTGCCATTCGATAGAGCGTCGAAAAATATACTAAGAGAATTAATTTGAGCCCAAAATAATGTAATGAAAATTTTTTATTGAATAAACAAAAATTGAGGAAAATCTATGGGCAGCACATAGGATAACGGGGGGGGAAAGTCAAATTTTCGAAATTTTCGAAATTTTCGGTATTTTGAAAACGTCATTCGGTAAAGCGTCGAAAACTGCCCTAGGAAAATTAATTTCAGCCCGAAATAATGTAAATGAAATTTTTTATCGAATAAACAAAAATTGATCAAAAACCATGGGCAGCACATAGGATAACGGGGGGGAAAGCCAAATTTTTGAGATTTTCGATATTTTGAAAGCGGGAATCGATAGAACATCAAAAAATATACTAAGAGATTTTTTTACAACGCGAAAAAATGTATTATAAAAGTTTTATAGCCTAAAAACCATTTTTGAAAACTATGGGCAGCACATAGGATAACAGGGGGGGGAAAAAATTTTCGGCGTTTTGAATATTTTCGATATTTTGAAAATGCCGTTCGATAGAGGACCGAAAAATATACTAAGAGTTTTTTTTACAGCCCGAAAAAAGCATATTTAAAAATACTTTTATGATTTAAAAAGTTTGAGTGCCCCCCGTTATTTTCCCCCCGTTATCCTATGTGTACCGCCTATTTAATCAGGTAGAGAGTGTCATTTTTCATTTTTTTCTCATCTGGATTCGAGGGACTTATGCAGAAAGAAGAATATTATGGGGAGAGACAGGGCCAGGGTTGAAAAGTCGCGAAGCGGCTTTTCAACCCTGGTTTAAACTAAAACTTTTTCGTAATTTTTTATCAGTTTGGGGGTTTCTGACCACGCTCTATCCGAATCCAAAGAGAGCTAAGCTCTAGCTCCTTTCCCCTTCGAGTTATAGTTGGCTTCTGACGGACAGACAGACAGACACCACTACTGAATTCTTATAGTTGATCCCACTCTAGTCTGACATCAACGCGTTCCCTTACATTTTCCATTGTCTTTCCAAATACTGAATTGTTCATTAGTTTGAAAAAATCTTTCTCAAAGTCATTGGTTGCCTTGGTACGTAACCGAGTGTTCAAATCAATGTACACAGCCAACCATCTACTTTCATTAAACCCGAAGACTCGATGAATTCGTGTAACCCTCAAACCAAGCTCCAAACACTGTGACAAATTCTTATAGTGTATAATGTACCTCTCCTTGTCAAAGAGAGTGTTACACAGCTTACGTTGTTTTTCAATTTCTACATTCTCAGGGCAAAGTGGAAAATCATTATGCTTTTCGTGCAGCTCAGAAGGATATTCCAAGTCTACTTCAAAGATACATCCGGCCCCTTTTGAGAAGTAGTCAGTGATACATTGACTTGTCGGAGGAACAAATTCAAATCCTCCTGTCGGCAAAGGCTGACTCATTGCCCATCCACACAAGTTGTTCGCATCAAGGTATTAGGTTGGTCGGAAAGTAACTAGAATTTTTCGAGGCAGAAAATTTTAAGGAAAGAAGCATTGTTTCGGCTCGATATTTTGTTGAGTGGGAGGTCATATGTTCTAGTATTTTCGGTTAAAATATGAGCATCGAACTCCTTAAACGTGCTGAGCTAGAGATCAAAGAACGCGAATCACGTGAATTCTGGTTTTTTTTGGTTTTCGAGAGTACTGCACCCATCGATCTGACTAACCATTTTTTCCAATGCGTCAGTTTTGTAGAGGAAAGTTTGCACTACAGACTGGTCAACACTAGAAATCTGGCTTCGGCCTCTTTAAGTTTTCCTAGGTCGATCCAAAAAGATGTCGATATGGGTTTAGAGGCGCCAAAATCCGTATTCCCTTCTTCGGCCGTTTTATTCAAATCGCGTGGGTAATTTTTTAAGCCGTTGCGACCGAGTAAGGCCTAAATGCTCCTGCATAGAACACACAACCGGTCTCAGAGGAAAAGGTTTACATCTCGGAAAAGGGAGAAAGATATCACGATTTTAGGCCCAGTTCGCTGTTATGATTTTTCGACAAGTCACTTAAGCTTTTGAGTTCTAATATTTTGCCGGGAGTACCCACTGGCAAGAGGCTACCATACCATAATACAAAAAGAATTCCAGGCTTGTGCAGAAAAAAAGAAAGAATGGAAGTTCAAGGATACCTTCGGGTCTCAAGCTCGGTCATTCAGTCCTATAATAATTTTCAAATTTTTGAAAAACCCTCAGTCAATGCTGGTTTTAGACAATTGCATGATGTTGCCCCTACTGTGCTGCTTCGAATCCATGGGCTACATCGGCAGATTATTTAGGCATCTAATTTATACGAAGCTTCGGGTCCGAAACACACAGTCATCAGTTTTTGTTTCAAAGAAACTAGAAAATTCGCTGAAATTAACTACGATGCGGAATCCCGCACGGTGGTTCGAAAGAGCTTCCCTTGGCACTGCATCGTGTTTAACACCTCTCGCGCAGTGGCGTTTTTTTGAATATTTCTGCGGCCGAAAAGTTTTGGGCTCGCGAATGTCCGCGCGTCGGGGTTCTTGGGCGCCCCAAGGAAAATCGTTAGAAAGATAAGTACAGAGGTCCAGATATTTTTAGGGTCAATAGCAGACACATAGGGCTTTCTGGTGTAGTTTACAGCTAGTCTCTCAACGCTCTAGATAATTAAAGAAAAATTGCCAAAAAAAAAATTCTAGTTACTTTCCGACCAACCTAATACAAGAGATACTTACTCGCCTCATTACAATCATAGTCTACAAGGTATTTGTTGTTAGTCTTGGAATATCTTTTGACGGCATTGACCATACCACCTCTACTTCCTTTCTCAATCATTAAATACATCTCCCGATACTGAATCGTGTCCAACTTGACTTTAGTCTTTTTCAACATTGCATCCCATGCCAAACCAGGAGAAGTGTAATACCAACAAGGGTCCAACTCATAGACTTCCAAACTAAGTCTTCTAAAGTTTTCAAAAACATCTGCCAACAAGAGAACATCATTCACCATATAAATCCTTGTATAGTCTTCCATGGTTTTGCAACCCATCTCTTTCCAAACCTTTTGGGCATAAGAATATGATTCAGGCGTGCACTGTTTTCCATTAAGATTGTCATCGAATGCTTCTTGCGTTGGCAGAGAATCATTAACGTATTTGCTAAACGAGTCCATGTATTCATAGGGGTAGATTCCTTTTCGCTTCATTAAGCTAAATTTGTCTTTGTGATAACCTTTGCTAATCGTAAAGTCTGTCAAATTATTGCTCAAGACATCCAACGATGCGGGAGCAAAGCCATAAGAATCCAAAAACGTATAATGTCGTAGAAAGGAGGGAATCCAGGTTTGTTATAACTAAAGCTATTCAATTTTTCAGTGTTGCTTGAAATGTTTTTTGTACGAATGTTTAGGCGCTTTAGGTATTTCGTGCTCTCAGGATCCCCAATGACCAAGTGAGAATCGTAGCCCTTTAGATTATGGAAAAAGACTGGGATAAAGTTATTCTTCCTCTTCTTCAAATTACACTTTTCACACAATGGACCTCGATATTCTCCAGTCCAATGGTCGTGATCACGTATTTTGCTCCCAAATTCCAATTTACAATCAGGACAATGAGTAAATTCAATATGTTTTCGTTCTTGCTCAAAAGTCAGCGGTTTCATCTTAATGTCTGGTAGATTCATTACACGTTGTGTCACTTCGATTATGTACTTGGTAAACCCTAGCGCTGCGTTAAAGCCAATGTATGATCTTTGCTCAAAAGTCTTTTGCTCAAATGAATCTACAACAATGATGATAAATCCAGAAGCCACATGTTTGCCCACGTTCTCTGACCAAGAGAGATCAGGATTGTTTTGAACCGTACTATATTTTTGAATGATGGACTCAAAGTCGGCATAGACCACATAACGATGTTTCTGAGTCCTTTTAATATTCACAAACTCGATAACTTTTTTCTTTGCCAAAGAATGTTCAAGTGGTTTGTTCATACAACAGTCTGCTAAATGTCTATCAAACTTGGCCTTGTCATAGTAGGGGGAGTGACATCTAGGACAAAAGTGTTGTTGATCGCCATTACCAGTGTTGAACAACCTATTCAAATTTACAATTAGGCTAAAGTGACTGTTGTCGTCGACTTCGTGGCTGAATTACTCGTTTGGGGTCCAAACTAAAGTTTCGTGATGGTTGAAATCTTTCGATAGTCTTACCAAGTTGGAAAACATTGATGACGAGATTATTCTTCTTTTCAAACTTGGGGATATCAGTTAGCTTGAATGGAAATTCGAATCCCCTAAAATTTAACTTGTTGACATGTGCTTCATACTTGGTTACTCTTTCTCTATCCCGTTCAGCAGGAAAAAGATGAGCCAACAAACACCACATGAAACACTTGTCATCCTTGTTCTGGACGTTGATCACTGCCCTCTTATTCTTTAGCCAATCCGGAAGCGGAATATAAGATGTACAGGGTGGCTGATAAGTATCCGGAAAAAGTATAAGGTCCTGGTGTAAAAAGGGAAGCACGAATGTAATCAAAACCAATTATTTTATAACAAGTAAAAGCTATATATTCGTCGCTGTAACAAATTTTTAAAGTGACATTTATCTGGTTTGATTTATGCTACAATTTATGGCTATCCTAAAATGGCTGTGCGCCGCGGCCAGTTGACGGCTATTTTGCTCAAAATCTTGTTAAATTCTTGGCGCAGATTAACCATATTCTTGATGCTCTGGTTCTTTGACTCGTGTTCCATGCATTCCCGCAGAGAAAAGTCGAATGGATTACGATCTGGGTTTTTGGCAGGTCATATAACCTTCGTCATAAAAGCGTCGATTTTCGGGCGAAAATGAAGAATTGTGGTTTTTGGGCCCTAGCCCCGAGCCTGATACGGTTGAAGGGCAATATACGGATTATTTCGATTACAAAGCATCACATCTTGCTCCAGAATATCATTTTGATAGAGGTTCATCTTCATTTTAGCGATTTGATCGATGAAACCTGTCGGAGGCGCTAATTCCTCTTCTGACCATATAACTTTCTGGGATAAGTTATTTTGTAGTAATCTTTAACTTCCTGGTATTCTTCAGACCGGCACTGACAAGTTATGGGGGTTTTTGAAAGTTTTCAGACACCTTAACCCAGAAAATTTTCTCGTCTAAACATTGGCTACCCCAGGTGCGGCGCACCTAAGCTTAAGCAAATGGGGACAAATGACTGCTTCTTGGCGCTCGGATATTTTATCTTTCTAAGGAAACTCAATTTTAGTCGCGAAATATCAAAGTATACACAAGAACATCCACGATGGCTAGGAGAATAGAACATAAAACTCGATGGTTTTTTTGTTACGCCATGTCAAAGTTTTTCCGGATACTTATCAGCCACCCTGTAGGTGGTGATGTAACTTTGGTCTGAACCATTTCAAGTTTGGCGATTCGATTCAGGGGCCACCCAGATCCTTTGATTTCAAATTTTTTCCAAATTATTAAGTAACCAGCCGATTACAGCCGCTTCGCGACTGTAATCGGCTGGCCTTCGGGCTACCCTCCACGTTTTACGCCACCACCCTACACCTCTACCTTAATCAATACCCACGCCCACCTTCAGAACCTTCTCTAGCCAACCCCCGGCAAAAAGTTAAACTACCTACCCATACTAACTACCATAAACTACCTGACTGACTAACTACATACCTTAACTACTTAGATGTCTTCCTCATCGCTTCAGATACCTCCCCCCATAGCCGAAACCCCCTTAAAAACAACTTCAATAACTTAGGTACCTCCCCTAACCAAAAATTTCTTAAAAAACCACTTCGCTACCTTCCTGGTGGCTTCAGATACCCCCCATAGCCGAAATCCCCTTAAACAATGGCTTCGATACCTTCCTGATGGCTTCAGATACCCCCATAGCCGAAATCCCCTTAAAAAACTACCAAAATACCTTCCCGATGGCTTCAGATACCCCCATAGCCGAAATCCCCTTAAAAAACTACCAAAATACCTTCCCGATGGCTTCAGATACCCCCATAGCCGAAATCCCCTTAAAAAAACTACCAAAATCCTTCCCGATGGCTTCAGATACCCCCCATAGCCGAAATCCCCTTAAAAACTACCAAAATACCTTCCTGATGGCTTCAGATACCCCCCATAGCCGAAATCCCCTTAAAAACTACCAAAATACCTTCCTGATGGCTTCAGATACCCCCCATAGCCGAAATCCCCTTAAAAAACTACCAAAATACCTTCCCGATGGCTTCAGATACCCGCCATAGACGAAACCCCCTTAAAAAACTACTTGGATTCCATCCCGACACTTTAAATGATTTAAATAACGAATTAACATAATTAAAACATATTAAAAAGTATTAAAGTAACTCAAAAAAGGCATCTGGGCGCGGGAAGGGCCTTGGGGAAGAGGGGCGAAGAGAAAGGGGGCGTGGCCTCCCGGGGAGAGGGCCCCCACTCGTTTTATTAAGGCGCCACTTTCAAAGTTAATTATTTTTATTTAAACAAAAACTTTTTCATAATTTTTTGACCATTTAAGGGGTTTCTGACCGCGCTCTATCCGAATCCGAAGAGACCTAAGCTCTAGCTCCTTTCCCCTTCGAGTTATAGTTGGCTTCAGACGGACGGACGGACGGACAGACGGACACCACAGCAAAATTATTATAGTTGATTCTTCACAAGCTTTTCCATAAAAGTTAACACGATCTTCTCCAGCACATAATTCTTTGGTTTTTGTAACATTGTGAAGCATCTTCCTCTCACCGACTTTTACTACTTCAAACTCAACACGGAAAATAATTTTTAAAGGTTTTCCACTATAAATGTCGTGAATAACAGCATTTTCCTTCTTTCGGAAGAACGATCTAAACTTGTCCTTATACCTTCCTTTCCTCAGAGATTCAGTCAGTCTAGAAGGGTCTTCATTTACATATCTAGTCTCCTTGACAACTCCACTTTTATGCTCTTCGTTTTATGCTCAGTTTCGGCCACTTTTTTCGAAAATTCGTTCTCTTTCTAAAACGACCAAAGGCATTAGCAAAGCCAATAAAGTGCAAAAAAATCTCATACGAGTAAATCATAGAACATAGACGAGTAAATCATGGAGCCATAATCAAAAATTTTGCGTATAGTAAAAATCAAAACTTGGAATTGGGCGGAAAGTTCCGGTCAAAAAGCAAAATAAAAAAATCGTGAACGAATTCGAACCCTGGTCAGTATCCTAACAAGCTGGCCGCTTACCACCCGGCCATTCAACTGGTGATTCTTCTGAGATGGGAAGCCCTCATAAACCCTGAGGTGAATGCTAATCCGCCGAATGTAAATTGACCATTTTCCGGAAGTGCTGTATCTCTGTCCAGAGGCCCATTTAGGAAATTCTGACTAGACCGTTGGAATCGCCATAGTCGAAAACCTAGGGGTAGCCGCGAGCGTTTTTCGAAACTCCACCGTGCCAACTTGAGGTTCCCTTGTAAGATTAACGCGCTCTTTGACACAGGGGCTCAAGATAGCTTTGTCAGGTCCGACATATCAGAGCAACTAGGTCTACCAAAATTAAGAGAAGGGATACTTATGGAGATGACAATGTTGGGAAAGAAACGTGAAAACATTATCTCTGATCAAGTGATGATCGAGCTGGTTTCCGAGGATGGAAAGCCAATCAAATGTCTCATGTTCACCCAAGAAACATTGACAACGGTAACCACAGAGAAACTGGGACGAAAAGACGAGAAATTCTTGGGAAAGACAGGAGTGAAATACGACGAGACGGGAAAGACAGTAGAAATTGACATCCTGGTCGGTATTGATCTCTTTTTCAAGTTAGTCAAATTCGGAACCCGACATTACGAGTTACCGAGCGGCCTGCACTGCATTCCGACACAGTTCGGATATGTAATTTGCGGCGACCAGAGAATTCTGAGGTCCACCACCGTTAACGAGATAGGAACAAGGGTGAACGCAGAGAAGGAGTCGGACGAGCTGTTGCGTCGACTCTGGCGTTTAGAAACCTTGGGAATAAATGCCGAAAATGAAGATTCCCAGGACGCTGAATTTGTTCTTAGGCACTTCAAGGAAAACGTCACTATTTCCGAAGAAGGACATATATCAGTCGCCTTGCCCTACCGTGACGGAACGCTGCATGAGTTAGGAACTAATTTTAAAGTGGCTTTGAGAAGATTGCACAATTTGTGGGATTCAGCCGGTAAGAACCCTACGATTTGGAAAGCAGTTATTGACACTTTAAAGCAGCAAGAAGATGCGGGAATAATAGAAGAAGCACAAGGAGCGCTAAAGGGCGCAGTGTATTATATCCCCTATTTGGTAGTAACGAAGAACGACAGCACAACTACCAAACACAGAGTGGTGCTAGATGCGTCAAGCCACGAGAAAGGGAAGCGGTCGCTGAATGAGTGCCTTCATCCAGGACCAGCAATAATCCCAGAAAGCCCAGGATTATTGTTTAGAGTCAGGGCCAAACGCTATCTCCTAATATCAGACGTGGAAAAAGCTTTCCACCAGATTTACCTTCATGAAAAAGATCGCGATGCAACCCGCTTTATTGCACTAAAAGACCCAACGAAGCCACCAACGCCAGACAACCTGCGCTTGATGCGCTTCACAAGAATTCCGTTTGGAGTAGCTTCTAGTCCTTTCCTACTAGCGCAGGCGATTCGACATTTTGTCGAGAACGCTAAGGATTTATCGCCAGAAGTAAAATTAGCGATTATCCGCATTTTATACGTTGATAATCTGATCCTCACGACTGACTGAAAAGAGGATATAGTGAAACTGTATAAAGAGAGCAAAGAGGTGTTTTCGGAAATGGCCATGAACCTGCGGGAATATGCGAGCAATGCGATTGATGAGGTTGCAAAGCTCCCAGAAAAAGACCGCAGCGATTCCGCTATCCAGAAAATACTCGGCTTGAAATGGGACTTGAAAAAGGATTGCTGGGAGGTCAAAAAGGCTAAGCCAGTGCCGGATGGGGAAAAAAATCACCAAAAGGCGGATTAGCCAGGCCCTTGCAGAAACCTATGATCCGCTAGGACTATTCATGCCAATGTATGGAAAAGGCAAGCTTCTCCTCCAGGCTTCCTGGAAATTGGAGACGAAATGGGATGATAAACTTCCTGAAGAATTAAGCCGAGAATTTTTCGAGTTCCAGAAGGCTATTCAGGAAGCTAATATGGTTTTGGACAGAGCTTTTAAATATCCGGTAGAAGTCATTAGAGAAGAAATCATTGTATTCACAGATGCAAGCAAATCGATCTATGCCGCAGTAGCATACTTGCGGGCGATCGGCGCTAAAGGTGCAGTGACAGTAAATTTTCTAATGGCAAGAGTCGATTAATGCCGGTTGCCACCACAAACCATCCCTAGAGGCGAACTATTGAGCATCCTGATTGGAGCAAGACTGGCCAAGTACCTGATAGAAGAATCGGGGGAAAAACCAGCCAGCCTAGTGATTTGCTCAGATAGCGCGATCGCCCTGTCTGGGTCAAGAATAACAATAATTACAAAACCTTTGTGCAAAACAGGGTACGTGAGATCAGGGCCATCATGGAGAAACTAAGAGAGGAAGGGGTATCCTCAGAATTCAGACACGTAGCAACGGATCAGAATCCCGCTGATCACGCTACGAGGTTCCTCGACGGCAAAGGAATCAAGGAGAGCAATTGGCAAGAAGGCCCAGAATGGCTAAAGAAAGAGCAAGACCAATGGTCCGCAAGAATCGAGTTCGAATCTCCACGAGAAATGGTGGCGGAAGCCGAAAAGGAAGTCGAAGTAATCAAAGAGACTCAGGTGACCTTGACGAAGGTAGAGACGCAGCCACAGGAACTCTTTGATCTTAACTGGACCAATTCTTTTTTCAAAATTTTGAGATCAGTCGCCTTTATTTTGCTTTTTATCCAAAGACTAAAACTCCGCGCTGAAAGCGAAACACTAAGATTAGTGATCAATGCGGAGTGGATCGGAAAAGCAAAAATGGCACTGGTTGGGCGTCATCAAGTGGAGCACGGAATCCGGGCTGAGAACGATCCTGACTACATACTAGACGAAGACATGATAGTCAAGAAAAAAGGATCGAAGAGAGAATGACGGACTCGGAAGGCAAGCAAGACCGGTGCTAAAGGGAAACACTCGGCTAGCTTACCTTATCATCATGGACGAGCACAAGCGGAATCATCACTGTGGGATCAACTCGCTAATTGGGCTGATTAACGAGAAATGGTATATCAAAAGAACCAGTGGAAAAAGACCGCTTCGCGGCCCTTTTCCACTGGACCCCGTCCAGGAACCATGAATCTGAACACCTTCCTTTTTTTAGCCTGAGGCGCAAGTACGTTGGTCAAGGAGCCATTCTTTGGCCTGCGGCGCGAGAGCCTGCGTCCAGGACCCATCCGTGGCCTGCGACGCGAGAGCCTGCGTCCAGGACCCATCCGTGGCCTGCGGCGCGAGAGCCTGCGTCCAGGACCCATCCGTGGCCTGCGGCGCGAGAGCCTGCGTCCAGGACCCATCCGTGGCCTGCGGCGCGAGAGCCTGCGTCCAGGACCCATCCGTGGCCTGCGGCGCGAGAGCCTGCGTCCAGGACCCATCCGTGGCCTGCGGCGCGAGAGCCTGGATCAAGGACCCTTTCTTTGGCCTGCGGCACTAGAGCCAGAGCCAGGCGTAAACCTCGCGCTAGAAACTTTTTGGGCGCTAGTTACTGGTTGTTCTCCAGGATCTGGCCTGCGGCGCAAGAGCCTAGATCAAGGACCCATCCTAGGCCAGCGGCGCGAGAGCCTGGGTCAAGGACCTTTTCTTTGGCTTGAGGCGCTAGATCGAGGGTCAGCCCTAAACCTCGCATAGCGAGAGCATAGAAAGATGTTTTGCTGCTAAACTATCAAAAAGCAAAAAGCCAAATTCGCCCAGGATCCGAACCTATGTCCTTCAGCGTGGTAGCCCGGGAGCTACCCCATACACCAAGAGGCACATGGGGATAGGGGGCGGGAAAGGCCTCTTCCGTTCTGGGGAGGGGCGGGGAGGCAATGAAAGGGCCGGGCGGGAGGCCTTCTGGTCATTTTACAAAATTCCGTTTTTGAGTCTCAATCCGCTGAAAATTTGTAAAGATAATAAGATGCGCATGATCCCCACCATCGAATACATAAGTGGTCCAAATTCCAGCCCGAAATTCCATCGGAGCCTCGAGTTATGGCCCGGACACCACGGCTCTTGGCCCACTTTATTAAGGACTTTTTAGAAAAATGCTCATAAAAACTTTATTTTACAAAAACAGACAAAACGCAAAATTATATATCGGGAGAATTTGATTTTCAATCTACCCTCCAAAAATTAGAGCCCGATTCGGTCTGGTAATCGAGATATCTTCGGAACAAACCTTGGTTCGGCCAAAATGTTAAGGATTTTTCACTATTTTGCTTGTAAAACCGTTAAATGAAGGAATTTCGAAAAACAAAAAATTACTTCACTGACAAATGTGTTTCTCCACCTACATGCCAAAAATCAGCCGGAAATTCGGCCTGGCGGCCGAGAAATCGGCTGTACAGAAAACAAACATACTTTTCTCGCTTATAGGATCGGATTCGACAGATCGCAAAATCGGTACTGAAAGTCTGCATAGCATGCTGAAAAATCAATGCGCGACCGTTTGCTCCGGCAATAACCGGACCACTTCCAGCAGAAAGAGTAACGAGGTCGATACCATTTACCCACACCGCACTGGATATGGCTGGCCCATTCCTGAATGTGATTAAAGACGGCTCGGGAGAAATGATGAAAGCTTGGATAACGATTTTTTATTGTTTTGCAACCAGGCTATCGCACGTAGAAGTAGTATACAGTCTATCTGGTGACGAATTTTTAATGTGCCTAAATAGATTCATGGCGCGAAGAGGCTGTCCTACTTCGATATCATGCGACAACGGAACTGCCTTCGTGCTAGCTTCGAAGGTATTGAAAGGAAATTTGACATTGGAGCAAGTAGAAGAGAATTTAGCGCCAAAGCAAGTAAGGTTCTATTTCTCGACCCCATACACGCCCACGCAAAATACAATTTCCGAAAGATTAGTTGCTTGTTACAAGCAAGCTTTTCGTTTTGCTCTAACAGACAACCCGGTTTCAAGGACGCAGTTTGAGACCATTTGCTGTGAAACTGAAAGGATTGTGAATTCGAGGCTATTCGTGTACATTGGGGACACGGACGACAGCGGAGAAGCTATACGGCCAATCGATATGATCACACCTGGGTTGCAATTTCCGGTAATTAATGGCAAAAGGATTCAGGATGTCATGGGTGCCCTCAAAGCCTTACTATTCCTCTAGCCCGGGCACCCATGGCTGGCCCGTAAAGCCGTGTCCCAATGACAGTTTACCATATATCATGTTTATGCAAATTACTCTTGCGACGGATCACGAAACCCATCACGTGCTCCTAATAAAGATGTTGAGGCAGACCGTCCGCTAGCTATAAATGCACGGCATATGCATTTACTACTAAAAGGATGACCATGAAGCAGTTACGCAGAACTTCTCATCAGTTCGGCGTCATGTAGAACGCTTCTGGAAAGTCTGGGAAAGGGATTACTGAAATTTGAGCCCCGTATTTCAAAATAATTTGCACCCTAAAGGTAATTTCAACCAAAGACCCGTTCCCGAAGTGGGAGAAGTAGTACTAGTAAAAGGAGAACAGGATAATAAGAAAGAAAAGTATATATAAGTAAGAATAAGATAAAAGGAACCTCCACACTGCGAACAGTGGGAGTTTGACAGGCCGAAGCCTGCGTTACCCCGAAGGGTGTGAACTCGCAAGCAGGGCGCGAAAAATTTTTGAGAACTCCCAAAAGGACCGCCGCCAGGCAATTTCTGACTAGGGTTTAGACCAGCGCCGCGAGAGCGGCGCCGATTTTTTCGTAATTGGAATAATTGTTGCGAAACTAATGAAAAATCGTGATTTTTTTTTGTAATTTACCTGTGTTGTAAATTTGTTTTTGCTTGTTGTAATAAATATTTGTAATAAATATTGCGTTACTTGTTACCATCCGTGTAGCAGTCATGGGCAACTGAAGAAAAAAAAAAAATGGCACCTGAAGCGGAGGAAGATGAAGAAATTCTCTAAATTTATTCCTACAAAACTATCTAAACTACAGACTGTACACCTGCGTTATATTCTTATTCTGAAATATCCTGATGCAACACGAACCGATGCGATGATGTGGTCAGCGATGCGCGCCGTTTCCAGTACATTATCGGACGGAGCAGATGGAACACCGAAAAACCTGATTTAAAATTCTCAACTCCCCTTAACCAAATTATTGAAAACTCTGAGATTAGCTTAAGGGTAGCCAAATTATATACGCGCTGTGTCTACTACATACGCATACGAGAAAAATTTTTAAGGCCGTTTGCGGTATCGGCTCGGAGTTGCTGACCCTGAACTTAACGAAAATCCGTTTAAAAATCATATCTCGGCGCTCCTTTGTCGAATGGTTTCGAAACTTCTTTGGTGAGTAAAAACTAAGTACCGTCTGCATTGGATAAAAATTTGAAATCCATCCGAGCCATTTAAGATATAGCTTGGGACCAAACTAACTTTGGACATGACCCCTTTCCCCCTTTAATATGGGCAAAAACACTCAAAAAATCATATCTCGGTGCTACTTTGTCAAATCGCTTCGAAACTTCTTTGATGAGTCGGATTAGGTACCGTCTGCATTGAGTATAAATTTGAAATCGATCCGATCCATTTAAGATATAGCTTGGGACCAGCGACTGCGAAACCTAATTTCTCATCGACTTTGGACATGGGGCCCTATTTCGGCCATTTTGGCCCCCTTAACCCGGACCGATCGGGGCGAAACCTCGACGCAAGATAGTTCCAGGTATCGGCTACCTCATACAAAAATAAAATTCGAGAAAGCTTTATCTCCAGGGAGCCTGGGACCGGGAAAATCCAATACTTTGGACACAGAATCGAACCTTTTTCCGTTTTCCTCGGAACTCGGCAGCCATTTATTTTTATTGCTACCGGCTTTTGCGGGTGGTAGCCCTTTCCGCGACGATCATTTTGATATATAAAACAAAAAAATTGGCCAGAGCTCCGCGACGCCTGGGACCAAACTTACTTTGGACAGGGCGTTACCAAAGTTGATACTGAAGGGACCGTGGCAGTCGCTGGTCCCAAGCTATATCTTAAATGGCTCAGATGGATTTCAAATCTATACTCAATGCAGACGGTACCTAATCCGACTCACCAAAGAAGTTTCAAAGCGATTCGACAACGTAGCACCGAGATATGATTTTTTGACTGTTTTTGCCCATAGCAAGTCGCGAAAAGGGGTCATGTCCAAAGTAAGTTTGGTCCCAGGCGTCGCGGAGCTCTGGCCAATTTTTCTGTTTTATATATCAGAATGATCGTCGCGGGAAGGGCTACCACCCGCAGAAGCCGGTAGCAATAAAAATAGATGGCTGCCGAGTTCCGAGGAAAAAACGGAAAAAGGTTCGATTCTGTGTCCAAAGTATTGGATTTTCCCCGGTCCCAGGCTCCCTGGAGATAAAAGCTTTCTCGAATTTTATTTTTGTATGAGGTAGCCGATACCTGGAACTATCTTGCGTCGAGGTTTCGCCCCGATCGGTCCGGGTTAAGGGGGCCAAAATGGCCGAAATAGGGCCCCATGTCCAAAGTCGATGAGAAATTAGGTTTCGCAGTCGCTGGTCCCAAGCTATATCTTAAATGGATCGGATCGATTTCAAATTTATACTCAATGCAGACGGTACCTAATCCGACTCATCAAAGAAGTTTCGAAGCGATTTGACAAAGTAGCACCGAGATATGATTTTTTGAGTGTTTTTGCCCATATTAAAGGGGAAAGGGGTCATGTCCAAAGTTAGTTTGGTCCCAAGCTATATCTTAAATGGCTCGGATGGATTTCAAATTTTTATCCAATGCAGACGGTACTTAGTTTTACTCACCAAAGAAGTTTCGAAACCATTCGACAAAGGAGCGCCGAGATATGATTTTTAAACGGATTTTCGTTAAGTTCAGGGTCAGCAACTCCGAGCCGATACCGCAAACGGCCTTAAAAAAATTTTTCTCGTATGCGTATGTAGTAGACACAGCGCGTATATAATTTGGCTACCCTTAAGCTAATCTCAGAGTTTTCAATAATTTGGTTAAGGGGAGTTGAGAATTTTAAATCAGGTTTTTCGGTGTTCCAACTGCTCCGTCCGATAATGTACTGGAAACGGCGCGCATCGCTGACCACATCATCGCATCGGTTCGTGTTGCATCAGGATATTTCAGAATAAGAATATAACGCAGATGTACAGTCTGTAGTTTAGATAGTTTTGTAGGAATAAATTTAGAGAATTTCTTCATCTTCCTCCGCTTCAGGTGCCATTTTTTTTTTTCTTCAGTTGCCCATGACTGCTACACGGATGGTAACAAGTAACGCAATATTTATTACAAATATTTATTACAACAAGCAAAAACAAATTTACAACACAGGTAAATTACAAAAAATCACATAGTCAACGGTAGATTCTTAAAAGATGCAATGGCGCCGAAGGCGCCAGAAAAAAATTGCGATTTTACTAGCCCTTAGACCAGCGCCCCGCCCGATTTTGGGACCAACGCCCACCAGTTACTGTCCAAAGGGATCGCGCCCTGAGCGCAAGCGAGCGATACGGCAAAGCCGTGTGAACCAAACCACAAGGGAATGGCGGGTTGCTCTAAGAAGAGCTAAAGAAAATAATATAAAGGGATGCCTGTTTCGACCCTTAACCAAGACAGGCTAGTTTAACATCAGGGTGGGTCTCCTCAGCTGGATCCCTGATGCTTTCTAGTTCAAAAGGTTAAATTCTTAGTTGTAAAGTAAAGTATTTCCATTTTTGCTAAAAATTTGTGTATTTTGGATGAGTTTTAGTTATATTTGTTTCACTTTCTCTGAAATTCTCTTTGATTTAGCAGATGGCTTTATCAGCCCCATCGTTCGAGTCAGGCCGTGTCGATAGGGAGGGTGTGTAGGCTAAC